>JAVTVJ010000129.1:0-39375 GCA_034509425.1 Eopsaltria australis
CTAGCTAACAATAAGCAGCCATTATGAGATTATGTTGGCAGGGGGCTTGATTTGTGGGAACAAATTAGGATTTTCACTTACATGGTTTTTTTCTCTTTGAAATGCCTTAATGATATGTGAGTTCATTCTCTACAATTGTCTTCCTTGTCTGAAAATAAATAATTTCTGGTAAAAGCTTTTTTTCTAATATATTCTGTAAGTCAGTTGTACAGGTAAATATTTGAATTGTATCTGCAAGTAAAACACATATGCAACTTCATGAATATTCATATCAGATGACCATTCAGTTTTCAAGTTCTCATAGAGGATTATGAAAAAATATACTCTTGAGTTTTTGAAGACCTGTACAAACTAGTCACAATTCATAACAGGTGTTCTCTGAAAATGTTTACAGACCATCATGTATAATATGATAACACCTAGAAATCCTTTACAGACCTGCATCTATAAGCAAGCATTGTGACTCTTAAACATTCTGTTGTTGTGATCCATGTCTTTTTCTAAGTTCTTTTCGATTTCAGTAGAATAATTCATATATCAAATAATATTGGTCCATGGATATTTTAGAATGTATGGGCTTGTTTTTCTGTTAGTAGCATCACTGACATTTTGTTCTGTGCAAACAGATTGTTCTCATTGAAGAGAAAATTTTCCTATAACTGCAGGAGGGGATTCCATACTCCTACTGTACTTTCCTACATCATTACCACAAAACAAGGCATAGCCAAGGCAGATATTACCCAGTGACAGAACTTAAGTATTTTCTGCAAGGTGAAGTGAAGACCAAGAAATATCTTAATTGCTTGGCAGCAGCATCTTATTAGCATTTTAACATACACTATAGTTCCTATACAACATGTTTTTTATAAAAATAAAATATTGTCCTTTTGCACATGATTTTCAATTTTCCTTAACTGGGGAATAATCACAACCTGCAGATGCCTCAGTTTTCTCATCAGATATGCTCCCAGTATGCCTAAAATTCAATTAGAATTCCTGAAAGAAGGCATCACTCTAGTGGTCCTTATGAATAGCCCAGAAAAAAAAACATAGATAATATATTAATAAAATGTATGTAGCAAAGCACTTAGATTTTGTGAGCAAAGTATGGTATGACCTGAATGGTGGTGAAGAGCTATGGTTTTTTTTCACAGAACAGAACAGAATAGAACAGAACACAATTTCCTATCCATCTGCCTTCTTAGACAGTGTCCAAGTTAAAAATATCCAGGAAAATCAGACAACTCTATGCTTTGCTGACAGTTGTGTTCTCAGGTCTCACAAAACTGTGCTGTGACTGCCACAGCTAGCCATGCTAACTACTGAGTCAGAACCTTACACGTCTGCAAGAGCTGAGTACAGAGATACAGAGTGCGAAGTTTAAGTTCAATTCTGAGAAAACAAGGAAATAAATGCATAAAGGAAGGTGATGCTGGCAAAATGCAGTTTGAACCAGACAAAAGCATTGCCTTCGACTGCCAGGATTGTCAAGGAAAACACTTCGGTAGAGAAACTGATAGACCTAATTCTGCTTATCAGGTCTGGCAAAGTGTGAAAGTAAACAGATGTGAGTTTGACCTTTCTGTTTTAGTTAGAGAAGACATTTCATTTTTATTGTGTGCCTTCAGAGTTAGGAATTTTTGCATAGGAGTGTCTGAATGTCTGGGGTCAGAGTTATTTTACAGGTTGGTAGCTGCATCTCTTTGGAAGTCAGAGAATGATTCACTTGATTAACTAACTATAAAAACTATCTGAACTGATGCACTGATCTTCAAACACAGTGATTCAGTAGCAAGCCCCAGTTTTCTGTATTTTTGTTGTTTGGAAGAAACGTGGGTGTGGGGATCTGTAAGCTCATAATTTTTATAATATTCACTCTTTTCCTTTATACATCTTTTTCTCTCCTTTAATGTCTTTCTAAATAATGTAACTGACACGCTGCAACATGATGTGTTAGATTTCTTATGGCATTTAGATTATCACTCTATTCCATGTAGTTTATAATCTTAATCCAGATCATCTTAATCTTGTCACAGATTTCATAAATTCATTGGTTCTTGTGCTGCTTCATTAAAGAGCCTATTCAAGAGAACATCCGTCAACTATAGGAAGTGTTCTCTTAATCTGCACTGCTTTGTTCACCCTCTTCCATCCGTGCAACAACCTATTCACTGATGTCAATTCTCTACTGAATAGGACAAAGGCTTTAAGGCTCAGAATCTATGTTTTCTATTTCTTGCTTTGCCATTAACTTGCTACATTATTTTACAAAGCTTTCTTAACTCTTTGTACCTTCTATTGTTTGTCTTGCCTATTAAGACTGTAAACTCAGGTAAAAAACTGTTGCCAGAACAAAGTCTTAATCTCTAGGCATTTTTTCCAATGTAGAAATAATAACATTAAGTAACATCTGTTCTGAATGGAATCTCACTGAGAGTTTTTATGGTTATTTCCATGTATGTGACCATGCTTAATGGAATGATTGTGCTGTTCAATATAATAAAATACTGAAAACATATCTGGAAGTTACATAGTCTTATACTATTTAATGGCAGAACTGAGGGAGATTTCTTATTTTTAACCATTTTACCAGTAAGTATGAGATGCATGTCTTTTTTCCACTGAGGATGTGATCCAAGAAAAGGTTCTAAGGGTCTGTAAATTAGGTGATGTAATTTTTTTCTGTAGTGGATCTCAAAAAGAAATAAAATTGCAGTGTTGGTTTTCTAGATTCCTTTAAAACACTTGCTGTGGAAAAACAAAGAATTTGAATGGGAAAATTCTCTTAGCTTATTCACAAAATACAGTCTCACTCTGATCCTCCTACTGAAATATAGGTTCTCAACACAGGACTGTGGGTGCATTTGGGATTTAAACCTAGAATTTGTGCTCAGACTGAAAGACTGATCATTAGAAATTATTACTTGAAGGGTGAAATTGCCTTTATATCAAAATTTTAGTTCAGCTCTTGCATTTTTGAAGCAAAGCTTCAAAACTTATTTACCTACTACACTTTGGTTCATGTTGTGGAACAGTCTCAGAGGGCAGAAACTGAATTCCTTTTAGATAAAAATTAATTCCTTTCAGATAAAACTAAATATGGAATCTTGGAGCTTACCTAATGCACTCGTTTCTAGTTGACATTCAGTCCTATATCACAGACCGCTACTCCTAAGCATAGATTTTCTGAAAACACATGTTAAGTACCATCTGCTCAGCATACTCTGATTGTATCTGTGAAATATGTCCTTTAGAAGAAACATACTGTTCTGCCTTTTTCTGCGCTCAAGAAACTCTTAACTAGAAGCTATGCAAAGCCTAGGCCATGCCTGAATTCTGAGCACACATGGAATCACAGTTGCAGGTCTCAGAGAAACATTCACACTGAAAGGAAAATCAACACCTGAGTGTGCCAGCAAGGGAGAGAGAAAATTATCTGGTTTCATTTTGCAGCAGAATGCTCTCCAGAATGCACAGCTACTCTTTGATATATGAGGTCATATTTCCTACCTTTTTCACTTCCTTTTACCCCAGCATCTATGGCCAAACTTCCAGTGATACAGAACTTGGAAGGGGAAAAGGGACAAAAACCAGGCTTGCAACTGATAAGTAATGGTATGGCATGGCAAAAATTGAACAACTGAGCACTAGTGGCATCCCTCAATCTACTCCACGAGGTGTCGTCTACAATAAACCACACCTGAAATGTTTCCGCACCAATGCACAGAGCACGAGGAACCAACAGTGAGCTCAAAGCTTTGTACCAGTCCTGGAGATTTGTCATCACTGGCATAAGTTAAATTTGGTGGCATGGGTCCTGTGACTGACATGTCATGTTACAGGTTCTTTAGGATGGATAGACAGGGCAGGCAAGGTCAGGAGTTGGTGTTGTATGCCATGGAGGGACTGGAATTCTGCTTATATTTGGTGATGGCATGTTTAAGAGCCTTTGGGTAAGGATTAGGGGACAAACAAATAATGCAGATGTCATTGTAGGAGTTTACTATGGACTACTTAGCCAGGACGAAGATACTGATAAATTATTCTTCAAGGAACAAAGGGACATCTCCAAATCAACTGCCCTTGTCCTTATAGGGGACTTCAACCTGCTGGATGTTAATTGGGAGCACCACACAGCGGGAGCACCACACAGCTGGAGCACACAGATCCAGATGATTCCTAAAACACCTGGATGATAACTTCATGGTACAAGTAGTAGGGGAGTTGACCAAGAAAGATGTCCTCCTTGATTTATTGCATGGTAACTGAGAGGGTCACATGGGTGAACTGGTGGCCATCTTGGCTACAGTGACCACAAAGCAGTCAGGATTAAAAACTCTATTAACAGGAGGAAAAGGGCCAGCAAAACTTCAACCCTGCACATGAGGGGAGTAGACTTCAGGCAACTTACGGAGCTAGTGAGCTAGGTTCCCTGGTAAAATGCATTAGAATGTGGTGGGGTCCTCAAGTGCTGGTCACATTTTAAGTACCATCTCATGAAGCACAGGAGCAGGCAATTCGTGAATGTTAGAAATCAAGTAGCTGAGGCAGAAGACCAGCTTGTCTTAACAGGGATGCTCCTTTGGAGATATAGCAAAAAAAGGAAGGTGTATACCCAGTGGACACAATACAGAGATGCTGCTTGCCCCTGTAGGGAGAAAATTCATGTGGCCAAAGCTTAATTGAAGTTGGTCAGAACTGTGGCGGACAATAAAAAGAGCTTATTTAAAATAAGTTAATAGCAAAAGGCACTGCAGAAAGAGCATTGGCCTGTGCCAGGATCAGGAACGTTACCTAACAAACAGGAACATGGACAAGGCAGAGATGTTTAACATATTCTTTACCTCTCTCTTCAACACTGATGACGGGAGAAGGGGATCCTGTGTTCTAAGGTGGAGGACCATGGCTGTCAGAATGATAAACTCCCAATTGACCCTGAGGTTGTTCTGCTCCAGCTGGATCCTTATAAATTTATGGAGTCTGATGGGATTCATCTGAGAATCCTAAAAGAACTAGATGATACAAAGCCTCTCTTGATGATTTTTGAGCAGTCTTGGGAATATTTAGAGGTCCTAGTTAACAGGAAGCTAGCTACCATTGTCCCAGTTTTCAAGAAGGGCAAGAAAGACGACTAGAATGTACAGGCTTCTCAATCTCACTTCAGTGCCTGATAAAATTATGGAGAAGATTATTCTGGAAGGTATTGAAAAACACCTGAAGAACAACACTCATTGGTCACAGCCAGCATGGCTTCATAGGAGGAAAGCCTTATTTGTCAAACCTAATTTCTTTTTATTATAAGGTAACCCACCTAGTTGATCAAGGGAAGCCAATTGATGTAATCTTTCTGGATTTCAATGAAGTTTTGATACTGTCTCTCAAGTATCCTTCTGGATAAAATGTCCAGCACACAGATGGATAAACACATCATGTGATGTGTGAGCAACTGGCTTATGGGTCGGGCACAAAGGATTATAGTCAATGGGGTGACATAAGACTGGTGACCTGACACTAGTGGGGTTCTACAAGGCTTCATCTTAGGCCTGGTGCTCTTCAACACCTTCATAAATTACTTGGACGTAGGACTGGAAGGGTTGCTAAGTTTGCTGACAATACTAATTTGGTAGGAGCTACTGATTTCCTCGGAGATAGAGATGCCCCACAAAGAGATTTGACTAATTAGAGGGCTAGACAATCACCAATTTTATGAAGATTAAAAGTGAGCTGTCAGATTCTGTGTCTGGGACAAGCACTAGAGAATGATAGGCTGGAAATAAATGCAGTGAAAAGGGACCTGGGGTCCTGGTTGATGGTAATTTGAACATGAGGCAGCAGTGCTCTGGCAGCCAAGAGTCAACTGTACTCTGGGATACATCACGCACAGCATTGCCAGCCAGGCAATGGTGGGGATTATCCTGCTCTGCTCTGCACTGGGCCGGCCTCACCTTGAGTCCTGTGTGCAGTTTTGGGCATCACAATATAAGAAAGATATAAATCCCTACAGAGTGTTTAAAGGAAGGCAATGAAGATGGTGAAGGGCCTTGAGGGGAAGTTGTATGTGGAGTGGCTGAGGTCACTTGGTCTGCTCAGCCTGGAGAAGAAGAGGCTGATGGGAAACTTCATTGCAGTCTTCAATTTCCTCTCAAGGGGAAGCGGAGAGGAGGCACTGATCTCTCCTCTCTCATGCCCAGCAACAGGACCCGAGGAAATTGTATGAAGCTGCATCAGAGGAGGTTTAAGTTGGATATTAAGGAAAGGTTTTCTACCTGGAGGGTGGTTGGGCACTGGAACAGGCTTCCCAGGGAAGTGGTCACAGCACAAAACCCGACAGAATTCAAAAAGGGTTTCAACAATGCTTCAGGCAAATGGTGTTATTCTTGTGACTCTCCTGTGTAGAGTTCATTCTTTCATCATTTTTTCCACATTTCTCATTACTTTAAATATCATTTCACTTTATCTAAAAGGCTATTTTAGCTGTGAAAATACTTCATTACACATAATTTTCTCCTTCTGATTTCTATCTCTCACTCCCCATTACATGTTTTTTCCTCTTCTACCCACTCATTTATTGTTTATCCACTTCTTTGCTTTTCTACTTCATTGTACTGCATTTTGTGTGTGGGCAACAAGGTAAAATGACAAAATTTCTGATCTTTAAAGAGCCACTTTCACTCTTCCACCTCCACACAAAAAAGAGAAATATGAACCAGCAACACAACAACAAAAAAAATGATTACCTGCCTGTACATCATATCTTCACATTCTGACCTGCTTTGAACTCCGTATAGGCAACTTTGAACTCCTCCAGCTACTGAAAGTACAAAATGTCAATAAAGTTAGGGACAGCTTTAAAGATGATAAATTGGAGAGTGAATTCTTGCCTGGAAGAAATATGACATTGAGCTCAACTAGGAAGAGACATGTGTCTGGTATTTGCCCCTACCTAACCCATTACTGGCAGGAAAATAAAGAAAAATTATATGAAAAGAGCTAACACTTAGATGCACTGAACAGTACACAGTAGCCAGGACACTAGGATCAATTTGTAATAAACTTTCCTGTCTGACCATCCAGGAGCCACTCTGACTGTCACACTTGCACCACCTGAGCTGGGACTGAAGTCCTTTTCCAACAAGTGGCCCCAATGAGCCAACACTTGACTCCTACAAATACCACTCACACACAGTCAGACAAAGCTTCTTTACCAGCTCAACCCTGCGTTTCCCACAGCAGTCTCAGTCATCTGGATCCTTAAATGAATATAATGATGGTGCAAGAACAACTTAACTCGAACTGAGTGCCTCAAGGAGTGTTCCCAAACAAAGGAAACCCTGCATTTTTATACCCTCACAGTCTAAAGTGTGGTAGTCTGAGGTTTTCCAGCTAAGTCCTTGGTTCCTGGCATGTGTCTGCCTGTCCAATCTTCTGGCCAGGTGTCACAGGTCCCTGTTCCCTTTGTTCTGTTCTTGGCCTCTTGCCTCAGGCTCCCATTCAGAGCTCAACCTGCAGCTTGCTCTGCAGCTGCACACCAAGCTACCAGCACTCAATGTATTCCTCAAAAAATTAACCAAAGTGCTTAAATTTTAACAATGCCCACTCACCCTATACCCACCCCTCTCCCCCGCCCCAAAAAATAAAAATGTCTGAAGAGAGAAGAAAAAGATCTATCTTTCCCACAGTGGAAGTGTGCCACAGAAACTATGAAGAATCTTTTAGAATTGTGAGTGGCTGACCTTCTGTGATCTGCTGTTTCAGTTGTCATTTATAAGTAGCATATAGCCCCCACAGCTTTCATCATCACAGACACAACCACACATTCATATTTGTCTCTAAATATGTTTTATAACTGTGTAACAGCACAGAAGTGTAAAGTGCAACTATTATAAATGAGGTAGTAAGCTCTTCCTTTGTCTCATCTATTCCCTCAAACCACTTCTAATTTTTGGCAAACATATATGTTTCGATGTGCTTATTTAAAAATCCTTTCCAAAAGGCCCTTCTGTTCTTCTTAGCTAGGACCAGACTGACATGCAGGGAGGAAAAACATGACACCACCTTCTTCGCCAACAATTCAAACAGAAGCCAAAAAGTATCTTGCATTAGCACTTAGAGGAGAGACGTCTATTTAAAACTGTTGAAACTGATAAAAGTGTTATTTTATTTCAGTTCCTCTTCATAAGGGCCCTGTTTCTTAAAGATCAGTACTGATGTCTGCACTGTAAAAGCCTCTCTACTTATTCTACCCTGCCATGTGTCTCATCTACTTCAGTTTAGTATACTATGCAGGATAGTATCATTACTGAATATGTTATACTTAAAAACTTATGGGCAGAAATTAAATACTTGTCAAGTGTAAAGTCAAAAATTTATTTTAATTCTAATTAAAATCTTACTAGTCTAATTAAAGAGATGCTTCTAGACCAGCTTTATTAGAGAAAAGGGGGAGAAAAAGGAAAGAAATTCTTTCAATAAAGAAAGTCTTAATCAAAATAATAGTATTAAAATTATCATAGACTTATTTTTTATTGTTTCCTAATTTCTACCTTTTTTCTGTTACAATGATTACCTTTACCTGCCCCTCACAGTGCTAATATTAATGAGTTATGTATGATGGAAGCAATATAGTGAATCGTTACTATTCCAAGTTCTTTGAGAGAATTCTGATGTTGAATGGCTTATTTTCTTATCTCTTTCTCTCTTTCTCTTTCTTTCTCTCTCTTTCTCTCTCTTTTTCTTTTTCTTTTTCTTTTTCTTTTTTCTTTTTCTTTTTCTTTTTTCTTTTTTTCTTTTTCTTTTCCTTTTTCTTTTTCTTTTTCTTTTTCTTTTCTTTTTCTTTTTCTTTTTTTCTTTTTCTTTTTTTTTCTTTTTTTTCTTTTTGTTTTTCTTTTTCTTTTTCTTTTTTTCTTTTTCTTTTTTTTTCTTTTTTTTCTTTTTGTTTTTCTTTTTCTTTTTCTTTTTCGTTTTTTCTTTTTCTTTTTCTTTTTCTTTTTCTTTTTCTTTTTCTTTTTCCTTTTTTTTCTTTTTTCTTTCCTCTTTTTTTCCTCTTTCTCTTTTCTCTTTTTCTTTTCTCGTTCTTTCCTTTTTTTCAGCAGAAAAAGGATTCATTACAGCCTTGTTGAATTTTCAGTGGGAAGAAGTTATATCATCCCCTTTTATTGGGTATATTTAAGGTCATCTTGTGTCTCAAAAAATAGGTACTAGTATATTCTATAGTCACAGAATGTGACTCCACAATGTGTTCCCGTGCCCAGCTATCCTCCCACTCAGCAGTATGAGACAAGGTTTTTGGGTTTGTGTTTTGGGTATCTACAGAAAATTTAGAAAGTTAGGGAAGTTTTTTAAACTCACATACCTCCGCTTGTTAACATACATCAGAGAATATAGTTTACTCTAAAGTACATTATGCTGTTTGCATTATAACTGAGAGTCTTTTTCTGGCCAAAAGAGAGACCAAAATATTCTTGTTTCTAGAATTTCTCAGTGAGGACTTTGTGGATAAAGAAGACATTGAAAGCAAAGAGAGCAGTTTTCTAGTAGGAACTGTTGAAAAAAAGGAAAGAAATAAAATACATATATATCAAACAAAATGTCCCATACTGTTTATCAGATCACAGGAACAGGAGCTGGACTGTCTTTGCTCTCACCCAAAGCCTGAAGGAACAACCACATACAGTTACAAAAGAGACCGAGAAAAAGACCTGTTAATTCACCTAGGTCAGAGACAATGATACTGAGGTTAAATCCACGTTGCAGGAATTAAGTTCCTAGGATGACACCACTCTAAATAAAATTCACCCAAGGTTCTGAACAACTTGATGTAACTTCAAAGATACATTCAGCTTTGAAGCTGGTTCTGCCCTGAGTGAGGGCTCTCCACTCCAAACTATATTCTATAGTCTATATTCCATCAAATCTAAATTATTTTATTATTCTGTGAAGATAAAACACCCTGCTGAGATACTTTCAGGATCAATTTGATAGGTGTACAGTGCCACACTTTGATGTGTCCAAAATATTCAGCTAAGGTCATAGTTGCTTAAGGGTCTGTCTTACCGAGCATGCTGTGGACACATCCCTTCATTTGTCCAAATGTAGCTACCCTTTCTATTTCTTTCAAATTATATCACTTCATACCATTGTTAAGCTGTTTATCCAGGTCTCTTCTTTTTAATCTAGCCTGATGTCAGTTAAGTACTGACTTCTTGTTAAAGTGGTGGCTTCTAGACTATTTTCCCTTAGTAATGGATCATATATCCTTCACAGTTTAGCGGAATCTGTGTATCTGTCTCAAATTGTAAATTATTTGTTTTAGATAGGATAGCCTAATCCAGCCTCGCCTGTAGACTAGTCTGAAAGATTTGTAAACAAATATCAAGGTAAATCAAAACAGTGTTCACCCTCAGCTATAGAAAAATGTTTATAAGTTATTCCAAAATGACAGAGAGGAGGAAAAAAACCCCAAAAAAACCAAAAATGAAAAACAAATACAGATTAAAAGTCCTCATTAATAAAGGTCTTCAAAGATCACCAAAAATACCTATAAACATGAAGAAAAACTTCTCTAGAAAGTCAGGATCCTTTCTTCACAGAAAAAAACATACCTACCTGTGGCAGTGGTGCAGGTTACCCCAGAAGAAGAATTTCCAATGAGAAAGCCCTGGGGGGAGGAGGAGGGCTCCCCCGAGGTAGAGCAAACAATAGTTTAGCCCAGAAGAGGCTGGGCTCGAGACAGGTTAATACCCCCAGGGCTCATTGGGGAGCACCACCTGCCCATCTGAGTTAGTCACCCCCAGTTTCCTAGAGAGTTCTCAGTTACTGGGTTGTTCATTGTATCACTCCCCTGTCTGTAACCCTCGCTCATCCCCCTTCTATCCCTGGTTCGCTCCCTGTCCCCTGCTCCTCCCCAGTTCCTCCCCTCTGCTACCCGGTGATTGGTCACCGGGGGAACAATAAAAGATCGTGTCCCAGGGGAATCGAGGTCCTCCGATCCCCGGTGCCACAGAGTGCAGAACCTCGTGTCTGTGTCTCTTCATTCCTGGGTTGGAGGAACCCCCTGAGGTGTGGGAGAGTTCACCTACCGAGCAGCTAGCAGGGAGCAAGGGCAAGAGTCGCTCGGCGATTGGGAACGAGGCTGGCCCCCGAGGACCCAAGTCGCATCCGCCTTTGCTAGTAGCCACCTCCACTCCACCGAGGAGGCAGGCAGACGGCCACAGCTGGCGCCCAACGTGCGGCATTTGGTCAGCTTGACCACTTGCCTCATCGGAGCGACCTTCGCCAGAAGCGCGCCGTTGCAGCGTCAGCCGCCCTTCCTGAAGAGCTCCGCGTTTTAGTGGACCTTTCGGGAGGGGAGATCGAGCAACCTCTCTCCCGACGGAGTGTGGAGAGAGCCTCGGTCACCACACCACCCTAGCCAGAGGACTGTGACCGGCGGTCAGGGACGGGAGAGGTGCCAGGGATCCGGGACCCGGCACGTGGAGCAAAATCGCTGCGCAGCGTCCGGAGAGTGAGTTTAAGAATTTCCCCTGACCCCACCGCGTTAGCTTTCCTGTTTGCCTCGGCTAGGAGTTGCTGCCGTTATGGGTGCCCGGCTTTCCAGGCAGCAAAAGGGGTTTTACTCCCAAATTAAGGGAGTTTTAACTGCGGAGGGGAAGCGTTTTTCGAAACCTCTTTTAAGGGAATTCGTTAGATGGGTTTTTATTCAGTTTCCCTCGGTTTCTTTAAATTTAGTTCGAGATCTGGGCTTTTGGGACAAAGTGGGGGATTTAGTAACTAAAAAGGTTCGGGAGGGAGATGTTAGCATTACTCGTTTTTATTCGGTTTTGATTTTAATTTGCGATTCTTTGAGGAGACTTAGTAAGGGGAAAGTTGAAACCCCGGTTCCTCCTACCCCACTTTCCCTGCCGCCCCACTCTCCTCACCCCCCTTCCCTGGGGCGTCGAGACTCGCGTCGGGTGTCGTTTGCCCTCGATCCCCCGCGATCTCCGGCGCTCCCTGGCCGGTGGGGAGGGGGCTCCTCCGTGCCGGACCTTCCCTTGGATGTTTTGCCTGTGCCCAGGTGCCCGGTTGCGCCCGTTGTGCCCCCCCCTTATCGTGGTTATGGAGGAGAGGATAGCCGCGGTGAGGAGCGGGATGGTGCCGGCCGCGCGGCCAGCGCGCCTTCCACCCCCCGTTTTGGCGCCAAAAGCCGTTTTGCGCGGGATCCCTCCCCTTCCCCGGACTCCCCCCCTGAGCCTGCCCACGAAGTCCTCCGCCCCCGGGGCCGTCCCTCCCCCTGCGTCGCGTCGGGGCGTGGTATCGCGTCGGGCCCCTCCCATCCCCTCGGGACCTCCAGCCGGCCCCGCGCGGCATCCGTCGCCTCGCGCGCCGCCCTCTCCGGCTCCGATTCCCACGCCCCCCCTTCCGGGCCCCGGAGCCCAGAACCCGAAAGGGAGGGGGCCGAGGCCTGCCGGCACCCCGGGCCCCGGAGCCCAGAACCCAGGAGGGGAGAAGCCAAGGCCTGCCGGCGCCCCGGGCCCCGGAGCCTAGAACCCGGAAGGGAGGGGGCCGAGGCCTGCCGGCGCCCCGGGCCCCGGAGCCTAGAACCCGGAAGGGAGGGGGCCGAGGCCTGCCGGCACCCCGGGCCCCGGAGCCCAGAACCCGGGAGGGGGGAAGCCGAGGCCTGCCGGCACCCCGGGCCCCGGAGCCCAGAACCCGGGAGGGGGGAAGCCGAGGCCTGCCGGCACCCCGGGCCCCGGAGCCTAGAACCCGGAGGCCCACAGGCTGAGGCCGGTGCCGAGGCCTGGGGCCGGGCCCCAGCCTGCCCGGGTTCAGATCACCTGGAGCCCGGGGGCCCAGGGGGCGCGGCCCAGGAGGCGGGACAAAGCCTGGTAGCCCTACCGGTCCACCTGGGTAGGCGTGGCCGGAATCCCCAGTGGGAGCCTTTTCCATTCTCCCAGCTGCGAGACCTATGTAAGATGATCAGTGACCACGGGCTGGAATCATCTTACAGCCAGGGCATGCTCAGAGCAACCTTTAGGTCCAACCTCTTAGTCCCGGAGGACCTTAAGTCAATTATGGAAGGGATCCTAACTCCTGAAAATTATATGCTATGGGAAAGAGCTTGGAAACGCCTACTAGAAGACCTCCTGGGAGAATACGATGGGGAAGATGAGGTCGATGACCTGACAATAGACCACCTAGCAGGCGAGGGGGACTTTAGCAAGGGTGAGGAGCAGGCTGCACAGCTCCCAACGAGAGCGATTAGAGACGTACAGCAGGCGGCGCTGAGGGCCCTCCTGACGCTACCATCTGCGGAGGTGCCTTCAGATGGGTATGCCACCATCAGGCAACAACCAGAGGAGAGCTTTGTTAAGTTTGTAGGCCAAGTGAAGATGGCTCTCGAGAAACAGGAAGAAGACCCCTCAAACCAAGCAAAGCTCCTCCGGTCAGTGGCATACGCCAATGCCAACGCTGCCTGCAAGGCAGTCCTAAAAACCCTCCCCAAATTGCCTCGGCCCACCTTAGAGGCAATGTTAGAAGCGTGCGCCAAGATCACCCCCGAGCCATCAGTAGCAACCCCTCCTCCAGGCCGCGGACCCCAACAGCAAAGGAGGTATGTGACAGCAGCGGGGGCTGCCACCCCTGAAATTGACAATAACCGAACTGGACATAACAAGTGTTATAACTGCGGACAGGGTGGGCACATCGCACGCTTTTGTCCAAAGCCCCGGAGAAATAACACCTCTTGTTCTAAGCCTCCCACAGGTCCTGGAGCGGTGCTCTGCCCGTGTTGCCGCCAGCACCAGGGAAACGGGCAGAAGAGCACAGTACAGCACTGCGCTGTGACACCAAATTAAATGCTGACAACACCGGGACCACCATCACCGCTCCGGCGAGACCGCCCGCCACACCATCGGCGGGAGAGGGGGACACTGCAGCGGCCAAGGACAGGACCAGGTTCCACCTGGTAAGTGCCCACCCTCAACATATCACCAACACAGACTTTCGTAGGTATAACGTGTTTCTTTGTGGAGACATTTATAAGAGGACAGAGCTTTTGGTCGTGGGGGACTCCACGAGGGGCCCTCTCGGGCTCTTTGTGCTCCCTCAGATTGTTACAGCTATCCCGGGACAGACTTTTAAAATTACCGCCGCCTGTCACTCGGCCCCCTGGTTCGTGTCCAGGGGCCAGTGGCTGGCTCATGCAATAATTATTCCGGAGGACCTTCCCAAGACGAAGATGACACCACAGGCCATGTACTCAGAGCTCCTGGGGACCGACAAGCCCGCCCTGTCTTGCCGCCTCAAAAACGGCAAGGCAGCGGTGCACATCCGAGGAATGATGGACACAGGATCAGACGTGACTATCATTTCAGCAGCAGAGTGGCCACATGGATGGGGGCTCCGGCCCTCAACCGAAAACATCACCGGACTTGGGGGAGCCGTTATGCCCCAGAGGTCAACTAATAACATCTTGGTGGAGGGGCCGGACGGTCATGTTGCCACGGTAAGACCATACGTGGTGGCCTCTGGCTTCAACCTCTGGGGTAGGGACCTTTTGTCGCAATGGGGGACCAGGCTAGAAATCCCAGATACACCAGGGGATTTCTAGCTGGGGCCGCTGCTGGGCGCCCCACCCCTGGCTCTGTCCCGCAACTCACCTGGAAAACTGACAAGCCGGTGTGGGTGGAGCAGTGGCCCCTCACTAAAGATAAGTTGAGCGCCCTACGGTCACTCGTGGAAGAGCAAATTTCCAAGGGTAATGTTGTCCCATCAGACAGCCCTTGGACCTCCCCTGTCTTTGTCATCCGCAAGGCTGGCGGAGGTGGGTGGAGGCTTCTCCACGACCTACGTAAGATTAACGAGGTCATTGTTGACATGGGTCCCCTTCAGCTGGGATTACCATCCCCGGCAATGCTCCCCCGAGCGTGGCCACTCGCAGTTATTGACATCAAGGACTGCTTCTTCTCGATCCCGTTGCACCCAAATGATGCGCCACGGTTTGCCTTTTCTGTGCCGTCTGTGAACAGGCAAGCGCCCCAAGAGAGGTACCACTGGCGGGTGTTGCCCCAGGGAATGAAAAATTCCCCTGTAATCTGCCAGTGGTACGTAGCCCGAGTACTGTCGCCAGTGAGGAAAGCCTTCACGAAATCCATAATTTTCCACTACATGGATGATGTTCTTGTCTGTGCTCCTTCCGAGCACCTACTCGAAAAGACTCTCAAAGCCGCCATCGATGCCATCCAGCGTGCCGGGATGACCATCCATCCAGACAAAGTACAACGCACCCTACCGTGGAAGTACCTCGGCATCCGCATCGGTGAGCGGACCGTCGCACCCCAGCAGCTCGACATCGTGGATGAGCCCAGGACCTTGCGGGAGTTACATCAGCTATGCGGGAGTATCAACTGGGTTCGTCCTCTGCTGGGGCTGACGACAGCAGACCTCGCCCCCTTGTTCGATCTCCTGAAGGGCGGTGAGGGACTCGACTCTCCAAAGCAGCTTACCACCGATGCCAGGGCTTCCATAGGTAAGGTGCGCAAAGCCTTAGTCTCCAGGCACGCCCACAGAGTGGCCCCGGACCTGCCTTTTCAACTTATCATCTTAGGGCAGGTCCCCCAATTACACGGACTGGTCTTTCAATGGGACGAGAGGTTGAAGGACTCCCTCTTAATCATAGAGTGGGTGTTCCTCCCTCACACACCGTCCAAAACTATTACCACGCCACAAGAGCTGGTGGCCTCGCTTATCACCAGAGCGAGGGCCAGGCTCCGCACCCTTGCGGGGTGCGATTTCTCATGCATTCGTGTTCCCTGGAAAGATGAGGACTTGGAAAAATTAGTCCAGTCCAATGAGAGCCTCCAGTTCTCTCTTGACAGTTTCCCAGGCAAAATCACGGGAAAGAAATTGAAACATCACCTGTTTAACACAAATTTTAATTTGGTTCCAAAGTTTATGCAGTCAAAAAAGCCTGTAAAAGGAGCTCTGACTGTTTTCACCGACGGCTCGGGATCCTCTCACAAGTCAGTCATGACTTGGAAGGACCCTCGGACCCAGAAGTGGGAATCTGAGGTCCATGTGGTGGAGGGATCCCCACAAATTGCAGAACTAGCAGCCATCGTCAGAGTCTTTGAGAGGTTCCAGGAGCCTCTCAATTTGGTTACAGATTCGGCCTACGTTGCTGGGATAACTGTCAGAGCAGAACACAGTTTACTTAAGGAGGTCTCTAACAAAAATTTATTCGGGCTGCTCTCACGGCTAGTGTCCCTGTTGTCCCACCGAGAGCACCCATTTCATGTGATGCATGTGAGATCGCATCAAGACCTTCCTGGGTACATCAGTGAGGGGAACCGCAGAGCAGACGCCTTGGCAATGGCTGCGCAGGTGCAGTCAGCTAGCATCCCTGACACCTTCGCACAAGCCAAGATGTCCCACCAGTTCGACCATCAGAACGCCCCAGCCCTCCGGAGGATGTTCCACCTACCTCTAGAACAGGCTCGGGCAATCGTGGCGACATGTCCCAATTGCCAGACCTATCAGCTGCCCTCGCTCCATCCAGGGGTAAACCCCCGAGGGCTAGCTGCAAATGAAGTTTGGCAGACCGACGTTACCCATATCCAAGAGTTCGGCAGACTCAAATATGTACATGTCTCTGTAGACACGTTTAGCCATACTGTGTTCACCTCGGCCCACACGGGCGAAAAGGCGAAAGACGTTCGCAAACATCTTCTAATGGCGTTCTCTGTCCTAGGTACCCCCAAAAAGATAAAGACGGACAATGGCCCAGCGTACACCTCTGCCTATCTCCGTAGTTTCCTCCAGGAGTGGGGGATTGCCCACGTCACCGGCATCCCTCACTCCCCTACGGGGCAGGCCATCGTGGAGAGGACTCACAGTACACTTAAGAGAGTCCTCTACCAGCAGCAGGGAGGTGCAGAGAAGAAATCGCCCATTGAGCGACTCTGCAAGGCGCTCTTCACGATTAACTTTTTAAATTGTACACCAGAAGAGCCCGTCCCCCCTGTATTCCGGCACTTTACTAATTCGACCAACTCCAAATTAAAAGAACATCCGCCGGTGCTGGTAAGAGACCCTGAGACCCATGAGGTTGAAGGGCCTCTCCCACTGATTGTCTGGGGCAGAGGGTACGCATGTGTGTCCACCCCCGAGGGGCCGAAATGGATCCCAGCTAGGTATGTCCGACCCTACCGGGGGCCTAAGCAGAGAAAGCGAGCTTGTTTTGCAGAGGCAGTTCCACCCCAGTCTCCGCAAGAAGAAGGTTTCCAAGCCACGGAGGCTTGGAAGAAAAGGAGAAAAAAAGACTTGCCCAGCTTAGACGACCCTCCGGCATCTCAGCAAGAAGAAGTCCCAGAGGAAGAAGACACCAGAGATGTCAGAAGGCAACCATACTCGACAATACCATGGACTATACACCCCCTTTTACCCCTCCCCAACCTACCCCTCTGACTTACCTTTTGTGTGTCCCTATCCCTGTTACCTACCCATTCAAGAGAAAGGGGGGAGAGAGGGGGAGTTTATGTTAGAGTTACCTTTTGTCGTTTGGATCACTTTTGTTAGATTTTAAGGTTTTTCTTTCTCAGTCTACCCATCAGAGATCCCCAAGGAAGATGGAGCCAGTCTGGATTTTCGTTAGGGTCCTGTTTCTCCTGGAAATTCCGGCGTCTGCCCCGTGGCTGGTGCAGCAGCCTCGAAAAAACGTGTGGGTCACTCTGGCAAAATCCATCGGCCAGAGTGACTTCTGCCTTCACGTCGACTCAGCGAACGGCCCGATTAGCACCTGCCTGGTAGGGATTCCTGAGACATGGCCAGAGTACCACGCTTTTCTCTCAGGGACCAACCAATCCCACAGTTGGGATCAGTGGATGCAGGCCCTGCCACCCATGGACACCGAACCCCAAGAATTGGACCTGTTGGGGTCGGCACAACCCGCGTTCTGTACCTCTTTCTCAGACCCTAGTGCCGCCAGACACCAGAGGCAAATTCTTTATAGCTCCCTTTGGGATAGGAGAAAGAGCTGGCAAAAGTACAGGGATGTGCCGCGGGAAACCAACCCAGGACGAGGGGAGGCCATAATGGCAAGGAAGGCAGATAAAGTTGACACATTGACCATTCCTCCGGTAACAAAGAAAGCCTTCGATGTCACCCCTAACAATTGGAAACTTTACAATGAAAGAGCCTGGTGCAAATTTGCTAAATTTACATGGTCAGCATCCACCAATTCCCCCAAGAAACTCCCTAAGGGGATTTTCTTAATATGTGGAGATCGTGTGTGGGCAGGAATCCCGTCCCGTCTCAGGGGAGGGCCGTGCACACTCGGCAAGCTTTCCCTGCTGACACCAGGAATGAACCAGCTGTTATCCTGGAGAGACCACACCAATACGACCCGCCAAAAACGATCCACCCTAGATTTGGACCCAAATTGTGATAATAACGTAGTCTCCTGGTCGTTCTCCAAAAGGGTCGCGGCCTCGATATTTCTGCCGTGGGTGGCGGCAGCCAAGGCCCTAGGTGAGCTTTCCCACCTAGAGTGTTGGCTTGGAAAGCAAGCCAATTTAACATCTCAGGCACTCTCAGAACTCCTCTCAGACGAGGAGGCAACCAGGCAGGTGACGCTCCAAAACAGGGCCGCCATAGACTATCTGCTGCTGCTCCACAACCACGGGTGCGAAGAGTTTGAAGGACTGTGTTGCTTCAACCTTTCATCTCACGCCCAATCCATCAAGTCCACAATCCAGGAAATGCGGGACCAGATCCACCAACTCAAGACGGAGGGCAAGGACTGGCTCGACAGCCTCTTCACCAGCTGGGGGATCTCTAGCTGGATTTCACAAGTTTTACGGACTCTGTTTTGGTTTTTGTTGACTCTTTTCCTTGGACTTTGTTCCCTAAATTGTGTTAAGTGTTTTGTTATCCCTTTAGTTAACCGCGCATTGCCTTTAAGTAATAAAAACGGGGGAAATGTGGCAGTGGTGCAGGTTACCCCAGAAGAAGAATTTCCAATGAGAAAGCCCTGGGGGGAGGAGGAGGGCTCCCCCGGGGTAGAGCAAACAATAGTTTAGCCCAGAAGAGGCTGGGCTCGAGACAGGTTAATACCCCCCAGGGCTCATTAAAGTGGTACCACCTGCCCATCTGAGTTAGTCACCCCAGTTTCCTAGAGAGTTCCTTTAAAGCTACTCGTTGTTCATTGTATCACCCCTGTCTGTAACCCCCTCAGCCATCCCCCTTCTATCCCTAGTTCGCTCCCTGTCCTTAGTTCTCCCAGTTCCTCCTCTCTGCTACCCGGTGATTGGTCAAATCGGGGGAACAATAAAAAGATCATGTCCCAGGGGGAATCGAGGTCCCTCCCGATCCCCGTGCCAGAGTGCAGAACCCTCAGTGGTCTGTGTCTCTTCATTCCTGGGTTGGAGGAACCCCCCTGAGGTGTGGGAGAGTTCGCCTACCGAAAGCAGCTAGCAGGGAGCAAGGGTGACGCGATTGGGAACCCAGGCTGGCCCCCCGAGGGACCCAAGTTGCATCCTCAGCTTCTTTGCTATGTAGCCACCCACCCACCGAGGAGGCAGTATGACTGCCACACTTGTCAGTGCAATCAGTTCAGCTTTCTGTGATGACACATCTGCTGGCAGGGCCTTCGCCTCAATTACCTTGTCTTGAGTGGTCACTGCATAGCCTGTCATCCTTTTACCATTCCTCATAAAGCTGCTCCCGTCCGTAAAAAGCTCCCAGTCTGGATTGTCTAGGGGCACATCCTTCAGATCTGTTCGGCTGGAGTAGACCTCTTCTATTGTCTGCAAACAATCATGCTCAGGGACACTGTCAGTTAACGTGGAAGACAGAAACATGGCAGGATTAACAACAGAAGTTGTTTTCAAGGTGACATCATCCTGTTCTAGCAACAATGATTGATATTTAAGCATCCAGTTGCTGGACAGCCAATGTCCCCCCTTTTGCTCGAGCACAGCTGCTACAGCATGGGGTACATATACTACAATGTGCCGTCCAAGGGTGAGTTTTCGGGCCTCTTGGATCAAGATGACAGTAGCTGCCACGGCTTTCAAACACCCTGGCCACCCTTGGGCAACATTGCCTAGCTGTTTGGAAAAGTAAGCCACAGCTCTCCGTTGGTTCCCGAGGCGTTGAGCTAGTACCCCTAAAGCAACATTCAATCTTTCATAAGTAAACAGTTCAATAGATTTAGTTAAGTCTGGCAATCCCAGTGCTGGAGCTGACATTAGGGAGTGTTTCAGCTGTTTAAAAGCTGCCCTTGTATTTTCTGTCCATATGATAATTCCATTTTCAGCTGCTTTTAATGCTCCATATAGGGGTTTTACCAGCAGTCCATAATTTGCTATCCACAAACGACACCAACCTACCATTCCCAGGAAAGCTTGCATCTCCCTCACAGTGCGGGGCTCTGGGAGTTGACAGATGGCTTCTTTCCGTTCTTTGCTGAGCTGTCGATGTCCACGAAAGATCTCGAGCCCCAAGTAAATTACTGCTTCTTTGGCAATCTGTGCTTTGTCTTTAGAAACTCTGTACCCACTCAGTCCCAAAAAGTTTAATAAACTGATGGTAAATTTAATGCAGTCATCTCTGGTTTTAGCCGCAATCAGGATATCATCCACATATTGAAGAATAACCCTTTCTGGCTCCTGTCTTTTCCAGTCTTCTAGTTCCTTTGCTAGCTGATTTCCAAACACTGTGGGACTGTTCTTGTACCCCTGGGGCAAGACGGTCCAAGTAAGTTGACTTTTCCTCCCTGTCTCAGGATTCTCCCACTCAAAAGCAAAAAGCTCTTGGCTGTTTTTATGCACAGGAATGCAGAAAAAGGCATCCTTCAGGTCTATTACAGTAAACCACCCTAATTCGTCTGTCAGTGCAGTCAAAAGGGTATATGGGTTTGCCACAACAGGGTGTATGTCTTCAGTGATTCTGTTAATTGCTCTCAGATCTTGAACTAATCGATAGCTCTTACCATCTGCTTTCTTAATAGCAAGTATGGGGGTATTAAATCTGGACTCACATTGCACTAATAACCCATGGTGGAGGAATTTTTCAATTATGGGTGCTAATCCTTTACGACTTTCTAATTTCAAAGGGTATTGTTTTTGCCTTACCGGTGTGGCTCCTGGTTTGAGAGTAATACTCACAGGCTCTGCTTGTTTGGATCTTCCTGGGATATCACTGGCCCATGCTATTGGATTGACAGCTTTTTCAACTTCAATGGGGATTTCACCACATTTGTCCTGTATGAAAAGTGCAGCAACTTCGACAAATTTAGATTCAGGAATTACAACTTGTATTCCCTTCCCCTTTTTGAATTTAATTTCTGCTTCTAATTTCTCTAGCAAATCTCTCCCTAATAATGGTTTGGGGGAGTTAGGCATGTAAAGGAATTGATGAGTTACCCAGTGTTTGCCCAATTTGAATTTTAAAGGTTGGAAGAAAGGCCGTGTTTCGCTTACCCCTGTCGCCCCAACAACATGTACAGTGTTTTGACTCAGTTTCTCTTCCATGGTATTTAGTACGGAAAATGCTGCTCCAGTATCTACCAAAAATTCGATGTTATCTGACCCCAGCTTAGCTATAACCAAAGGTTCTGCTGGGGAAGAAGCCTTCGGTTCCCATCATTCTGAGCATGAACCCGAGCCTTGTTCGATCAGGAGTTGGGGAACTGGGGACTTCTGTTTCAACACAGGGCAATCATTTTTCCAATGTCCCCATTTTTTACAATAGGCACACTGATCTTTGTCTGTAGGGGAAGTTTTTTTGGATGACTTTTCTTGGATTGTCTTTTTGCTAGGTTGTCGTCTAACTCCTTCATTTGAGCCCCTGTCTCGATATACTCTCTAGGCTACTTCTAGCATTCTATCTATGTCTCGAACCCCCTCTAACTTCTGTAGTTTCCTTCTTATATCATCTGCTGCTTGACCCATAAACAAGAGGACTAGATGTGCTTTTCCATCAGCTGAATCAGGATCTAGACTTGCATATTTGATAGCAGTTTCTCTCAACCTATTAAAAAAATCAGTGGGTGATTCGTCATAGTTTTGCTGTACTGCGCAAAGCTTTGACCAATTTAGAGCTTTAGGGACCCCATGTTTTAACCCCTATACTATGAGATTTTGATACCGTTTTAGTCTTGCCATCTGCTCTGGGATGTTTGGATCCCAGTTAGGATCACTTAAAGGATATATTTCAGCAACCGTACCTTGGATCGATCCATTTGCTATGCCTGATTCTAACGATGTTGTAATAGCATTATTAACCATTTGCCTTTCAGTGGGATCAAGCAATGTATCTAACATAGAGTTCAGATCTGTCCAGTCAGGGTTTTGTGTGCTAATAGCTCTATCCACTAGCTTGGCAACCTTATCTGGGTTTTCTTTATACTGTCCCACAGTGGTTTTCCACTGTTCCAACTCAATAAGGGAGTATGGAACCTTTACATATATTGGCCCTTGGTTGCCAACTGCTTGCCGTAATGGGGCTTGTAGAACTGGTTCTTCTTTTTTCCTTTTTTGATCTAGTACGTTTTGCTACAGGACTACGTTCTCGTATGGCCCTTCGGGCAATCCTTCTCTTCCTTCGCCTGCTTAGGGCAGCTAAGATTTCATCTTCCTCTTCAGAAGAGCTATCAGAGGGAGAGCTATCCGATTGTGAATCAGCTGTGTTAAATTTACCTGGATCAGTTCTAATCTTAGGAATCGCAGCCCAAGATCTGCTGCGGCGTACAGCGCTTACGGCCGGGTCGCTTGCTTTGATGACGTCATCCCCTGAGCCAGCTCCTCGGCGCGCGACGTTGCTATGGCAGCTCACAGGCCTGAGAGCGGGAGGGGCTCGGCTCTCCCTGTAGGAGGTGCCCTCTCTGCCCTCTCGGTAGAAAGCTCTGCCCCTCAGGCCCCACCTCCAGGGGTGGTGCCGTTGGCTGCACCCGCTGGCATTCCCCTCCCCCTGGCCCCTCCCACCAAGGCGCGCGCGGGGTTGCGAAGAAGGGGGAGGCCTCCTGAAAGCAGGGGCAAAGCGCAGGCGGCTCCGGCTCCCAAGGGGGAGGCAGCACAGGGGCCTGCATCTTCTTTGATCGGCAAAGGCAGCATTCTTCCTTCTTCACTGACAGGGATTCTGTGGAAGCTGCGACTCCCCTCTCCCCCTCCCCTGCCCCTGATTGGAACGGTGGCTGTAGAGGGGGCGGGGACAGGGCGGTAGTGGCGTGCGCATGCGCAGAAGACGCAGGCACCGGCGGGGAAGACATGGCGGGGGGGGCAGGGGTGGCCGGCGCCGCTGGCGCCGCCTCTGCTTGCGCACCCGGAACGGCCTGGGCCTGGGCTCTCCCCCCCGCCGGGGCTCAAGCAGCCCCTGGGCCGGCCGCAGCTGGGCCCCCCCGCGGGGCCGGCACTGGATTAGCTCTTAGTGCCGGTGCTACTAGATCTGACTCTGCTTCGTCTCTGTTACTGCACACCGGATTTAATATGGGCGGTTTCCCTTCACTCTTTTTCTCTTTTTTCCTTAAGAACAACACATACTGTGATTTAGGTTTCTGCAGCTGCTCATCTTGTGCTATAACTAAAAAGAATCTCAAATACTCAGTTTCTTGGAAGTAGTGTCGTTCACACAGGCGAGATGTTAAATCCAGTATCAGTTCTTCATCCAAGCTACCAAGTTTAGGCCACCTTTGATTGTCTTTTAAATTAAAAGTTGGCCAAATGGTTTTAGACAACCGTATAATCTCAGGTTTTGTAAACTGTTTGCTCATCTCGGTTAATTTTTGCCAGTTTTCTAAGACTAGACCTAATGGTGAATCCTTAGGTATTTGAGCATTATCTGAACAAGAAAAGTTGCAACCCATCGTGAGTAGTTATAAATGATACACTAAGCAGGTAGCAACGCAAACAAGTAGGAGGGGGATTCGAACTCCCGAGCTTGGTGCCAGCAGGCAGCAGCTTAAGCCACTGCCCCACCCTTGGCTCCAAGCCAAATTGCTGCTGCTGCAGCACTAAGCTCTCACGAGCTAAAACAACCAGAGGGGGAAGTGGCAAGTACGCCACAGCCCCCTTGGGACACTTTATTGAGCCCCAAAGATGCTAAACAAACTCTAAGAGATCAACGATCTCTTGACCCCCTCCCTCACAGACTAAAACAAACAGAATACTGCTTTTATTCCGTTACTCACGTGCCTCTGAGTCAGGTCCAAGGATCCTTCGGCTCTGATACCGTCTGGACTGTGGTCGAAGCCTCCGCTTCCCGTGCTGGTGAAGAGTGGGGGTGGGGGCGGGGGCTGGATTTCCTCTGGGGTCCAGGGGTTTTTCAGAAGCCTCCCGTCCCACCTGGGTCGCCAATTCTGATGCCTTACAAAAGGCTGACCTGAAACAGAAGCTGGACAGAGTTAAAAGAATAAAAGAAGTATTTATTAAAACAAGGTACACTTTGGGCCATGCAAGAGTCTCTCAGAGACTACACCCAAAATGGACACCTAGCACGTGTTTTTGGGACAGATATACCTTTGGTTCATCTGCATATCAGAAACCCATTGTCCAGTTACAGTTTCGGGTCTTGAAGTCCCATCCCCAGCTTGTTCCCTTCTTCTCTTCGCTGCTGTCCATGGGTGTTTACATTTTGGGCTTTTGGAAAAAACAGTATGTCCTTGAAACTCCAGCCCCGAGAGAAATTGTTTCGTCTAAATGACAGTAACAGAACACTAGATGACAATTTATGGAGTTTTAGAGCAGTCCTGATGTAGAAAAATAAGAAGTTAAAACCTAAGGCATCATACTGAGCTGTGGTTCTGCAAGCACAGGCCAGGCCCCAGTACAGGGCAGGACGCCGCTGGTTTTCATTGGGGTAAGCAAGGCACCCTTCTATCAGTTTACCAGGGTTCATTGCCTGTTCAGGTGTAAAGTCTCAGGTAATGGGAGGTGATAACTGCCCTAGGAAACTTCTCAAATTCTTCCACACACTCTGCCACCCAGGTACTGGATGCCTCAGGGCACATTTCAGTTTCGCCTCACTGAAGAGTCTTACACCAGGGCGACACCAGATTCCACAAACACTGTAATATGCCAACAATGTTTATTAGTAGTATCAAACAGACCATGTAAGAGTGAACAAGGACCTCTGGAGCCTGCATAATAAAACCATTCACATCAGTTCCAGGTAGGGAGAGGGAGATGTATTCCCTCATCTTTTCCACAAGACAGTTCCCACAGAACAACAAGGCCGTCAATGCCAGGGCAAAGCACAGAGCCATGGTTTGTATTAGCATGTTCCCAAACTCAGCAAAATAAAGAGATAAGTGATGCAGCTGACAAACTCCATGTCCCACACAGGAGCTTGTTACTCAATAACTACTATTTAGTATAGCATGCAATATATATATAACTGTCTCACCCTACATTGGATGCCACAAGAACTGTGGTGGGTAAACTGGTCTGCATGCCAGGTGCTCACCAAGCTGCTCTATTGCTCCCCTCCCCAGCTGGGGGAGGGGGGAAAAATATAGCAAAAAGTTGTAGGTCAAAATAAGGACAGGGGGAGATCACTCATCAATTACAGTCACAGGCAAAACAGACTCGACTTGGGAAAACTAATTCAATTTATTACCAGTCAAATCAGAGCAGGATAAGAAGTAAAACAATTTCTAAAAAGGCCTTTTCCCCACTGGGCTTAACTTAATTCCTGATTCTCTCCCTCCTCCCCACCAGCGGCACAGCAGGATAAGGAAAAGGGGTTATAGTCAGTTGATTATGCATTGTTTCTGCTGCTATTTCCTCCTCAGGCCACCTTCAGGGGTCCACCAGCTCTGGCATGAGTCTTCTCTGCAGGTGGATCTCTGCTCCTTTGTGAACCTCCACGGGCTGCAGGGGAACAGCTGCTTCACCATGGTCTGCACAACAGACTGCAGGGTGTCCTGGGTGTCAGGAGGGGTGAAAATCTAGGAAGTGACCTATGCTGCAGGAAGGGATATCACTTCCTTCCTGGGAGAGAGAGCCAGTAGCTAGGTAGTTTTAAGGATTGATGTGTAGGTGAACCAATTAAAAAGTTGATCTGCCTTTGAGGAAAGAACCATATATAAGCAGAGACCCTCTGAGCCTCTTCCTCTTTTGGCCTGCTGCTGTGGATAGAGGAGCATCTCCCTGCCTCTCTCCTGGGTCAGGCCCTGTCCCATTCCCCACCCCACCCCTTCCAAAGGAGGGACGGAGCGGGGGTAAGGGAGGTTTACAGCGGCCGGGCAGCTGCAGCTGGGCATGGAGGAGGAACCAGATGGAATTTTCAGCAGATACAGTTCATCTGACATGTCAGCTACATGAGACAGGGCCAGGCCTCTGCTCCGGGCCAGGCAAGGACTGGGCCGGACTCCATCCAGTTCAGGCCAGGCCCTGCCCTGTCACTCCGGGCCCAGATGGCCCCACCAGGCCAAGCCAGCTTTGCAGAGCCAGGCCACAGAGACTCTGACTGCTTCTGTCATCTGGCTCGAGCCTTTTCAAACAGCCCGGCAGAGACCATGTGATCCTCACACTGCCAGAGAGAGAGAGATTAACTCTATCCATGCCTGGACTAAACTTGCAGACACCCATCCTTCCTTGCACAGAGAGAGGAACGAGTGAGGACATCTACAGAAACGCAGCATAGAGACTTTACAGTCAGTGAGGAGAGCAGAACCGATGCCTAGAGGGAGGTGCATGAGAAGTGCTTCGAGAGTGAAGCTTAAAATTCTTTTGGGGAACCATGGTTGGGGACTGAGCTAAGAAATCCCCAGTAATATATGAAGATATAGTCCAAAGGGGGGATGTGAGGTTCTAATTGCACCCAATGAACTGAAATACCTGAGTAAAGACAAGTAGGTGTTGAAATAAGTACAGCCTGATGAGAAACTGGAACTAAGAGAGAGGAGAGGCTGTTACCCAGAGCCCTGGTCCCAGGGGGGAATGCCAGAGAACTTATGTTGTCAGGACAACCTGTGTTGCTCAGCAGAGAAGAAGGGATTTTCTTTGTTGTTGCAATTGAACTGTGCATCCTTAAAACAGGTACCCCATGGACTGTTCATGACCCACCATAGTGGCTGTGGGAAGGCTACTGGTGGGGAGGAGGGCATCCACCACAAGCTGATATTTCTTCCGGGTGGTGGCTAATGGTAAGGCTAAAGACCCATAAAAACTGTATTTTTCTTACAGAAGATCCATGGCATAAGCAAAAGAGAATTCTCTCCCTAAATGAACTGAAATGAGAGTTATTTGGGAGGTGGTAAACTGACTGCAGGTTCAAGTGTTGCCTTTTGTATGTTGTCAAGGGGAAAGAAATGGAGAGGTGGGGGAAGGAGGGGTGGTCTAAGGAGTTGTGGTAGTTTGAAAGCAAATCAGTGAGAGGCTCAAAGTCAGAACTACAGTTTAATAGGAAAAATGTAGTAATACAAAAAAAGAAAAAAAAAGAAACCACTGACAGAGTCAGAATACAACCTGACACCCTGTGGGTCAGGGTGTTGGTAGTAGTCTACTTAGAAGGTGGTTGTAGTTTTCTGGGAGTGATAGATGCGGTTCTGTTGAAGCAATGATCTTGAGAAAGGTGTGGTTCTCTTCTGAAGGTCAAGTGGTGGTGTAGAAGGGTCTGGTCTTCCTCTGGGAATCCAGTGGAAAAGCTGCCTATAGTGCTTCAAATCTCAGTTTATATGCAGATCGGGATACATTGGTTCCTCCCCCTGGGCGGGGCATCTCACAATGGGATGATGAGCCACTATCTGCAATGTTTGGGGTGAGTAAAGTGCTCATCTGGCCTTAACGACTGGCCCATTAGCAAACCGTTCTGCGGGCGATCAGGAACACTGCTATGCCCGGCCCCCAGCATCTCACGAAGATGGTGATAGAATACATACTATTGTAACTTAAGATAGGAGTTTGTCCTGGTTTTTCTTTTTTTTTTTCTCTGTCTTAGGTATATTAATAAACTTTCTTTATAAAGTTTGAGCCTGCTTTGCCTACTCCTAATCCTCATCTCACAGCAAACATCAGGTAAATTTGGGTAAGTGTGCTGGCATTTGGCCAGAACCTCGAATGGGCGAGCTCAAACCACTACGCTGGGTAATCTTTGCTCTGGCACCTGGAGCACCTCCTCCCACTCCTCCACTGACCTCGGTGTCTGCAGAGCTGTTCGTCTCATGTTGCCTTTTCCCCCAGCCTGGAAAAGAAACTCGAGATCATTTTAGCAAGGAGGTAATTTAAAAGGGGATCTTTATTTTGAAGGTCTTCAGGAGCAGTTATGGAAAGGTGTCCATAAAAGCCCACCCCCTCCAGGGGTGAGGACATATTTATAGCTTTTAGGAAATTAGCATAATTGATTAAAAGCACCAATAAGGAGAACAAGTGGTGATTCAATTCCCCCCCAGGTCCAGCCCCTTCTCTGGAGCCCCCCTCTCAGCACCGGCTGTACTTTGTTTATGAAAATGTACCTCAGAGTTGTTCTCGGCCTTGGTTCCCAGGAAGAACCAAGATAGGACAGGGCCTTGCACCCCCCTGGGGCTTGGAGCTCTGGAATTTGTTTTGTCTTTCTGCTTAGGGAAAGGCCATGGAAAAGTACTGGAAAAACTAGCTATTAATACAGTAGGCTACAGAGCTACAAATATATGTGCAAAGAGTACAGAGAACATATAAAAGAAAAAAGGCAGAAACCAAACGGCATCACACACATATTGTCACTCTGTTCTTCTCTGGTTGCAATTACTTCTGTGACGTAGCTTCTTTTTTTTCCTTCTTAAATATTTTACCCCTCAGGCATTACTACCATCTTTTATTGGCTTGGCCTTGGCCAGTGAGGGGTCTGTCTTGGAGCCAGCTGGCATTGGCTCTGTCAGACATGGGGGAAGCTTCCAGCAGCTTCTCACAGAAGCCACCACTGTAGCCACCCCACTACCAAAACCTTGCCATGCAAACCGAATACTCCCTCGCAGCACCCTTCAGGACAAGTTGTCCAACTGTGGGATGCGCAGGTTCATGATGCACTGGGTGAAGAACTGTCTGAAGGGCAGGACTCAAAGGATTGCCGTGAGTGATGCTACATATGGCTGGTGACTGGTCACTAACAGTGTTCCTCAGGGCTCAGTTCTAGGGCCAGTTTATTACCGATATTCGGTTTTATTACCGACAACTCCTGGCATCCCCCGGTCACACCAGAGATCCAGATGGCTTCTGCACTCTTGTGCCTCGATGGCATCAGTGTACACTGTGCACCGGTGTCCACTAAAGCTTTGTACTTCTGTGGATCTGATGTGCCAGGCCATCGAATCCACACCGTCCAGTATACCCGGTCATCCCTTCCCTCCTCCTGGCCAGAGGCAGGGACCCTCCATTCCTGTTCCTGGTCAGAGTATTCACTGTCTGACCTTTGTGATGCCAAATCAGAAGTTCCCTCCTCAGGACTGTAGGAAACAGTTTTAGTTTTCTTATATCTGGGAAATCGTTGATTGTCTTCTGGTCTTTCAGTGGTGACTACACTGACAGTCTTCTTGGGTGGCCCCTTCTTAACAGGTCTCTTCCCCCTCAGTTCTCGGACCCGGGCGCTCAGCTTTGAGGTGGGTTCACCATCCCATTTCCTCATGCCCTCTCCATGCTCACGCAGAAAAAACCAGAGCTCGTTACGTGGCCTATTCTTGGGGATTCCCTTCCCTCTGACTGGGGTTGGAGAGGAGCGATCTCTTGGGCTGCCTCTAAAAGTTGGGGTGGTGGCTCGCAGGGATGAGGGAGTAGCCAGAGTTTCTTCTACATTTTGGAGCCAGGAGGATGCCAACTCTACAGCTGGTGTATCCATTTGTGGATAATAAAGTGCTACCAAGCTGCTGGAATATGATGCTGGGGAGCCTTGAACCACCTTCCTCCACATGGTGAGTGTACAAGGGACATCCTCTGGATCTCTGGTGGCTCTATCATCCTTTAGATCACTATAGACAATTTCCAGCACTGCTAATTCTCTCAAGTATTGGATACCTTCATCCACATTGGTCCACTTCCCTGGGGACTTTACAAGATCTTCCTTAAAAGGATATCTTGCCTTCACACTTGAGAGAAGCCATCTCCAAAGGCTACAAATTGCTCCTTCCTTTGCAAGTCCTCTTTCAGTTTCCCGATCCTTAGCAAGGGATCCCAGCTGTTGGGCTTCATGGCCTTCTAACTGCTGACTATCGGCCCCATTATCCCAGCATCGCAGCAGCCATGCAGGGATCCTCTCACCTGGCTGGCAGCTGTAATCTTTTCACAGGTCTCAAAGTTCTGATGGGGTCAGGGACCAAGTAACTTCGGTCTCCTGTTTAATCTGCCTCACTCCTTTAGATTCCTTTGCCGAGGGACCTGCCTCTTGATCTGGCACCGCCCCTTCTTCTTCTTCTTCCCTTACTAATCGGCGGCTTGGGACTGAAACTTGCCTTGTCCATTTTTTTGTTTTCACTACTGGGGCAATTACTGTAGTTGCTGTGGTTTGGGTTCCTATCTCAGACACAGCTGTTGTGGTTTGTATCCCTGCCTCAGCCAAAGTTGTAGTTTGTGTCCCTGTCTCAGCTATAGTGTCCTCAGGCACAGTTTGGGTTCCTGCCTCAACCACAGTCCTCTGAGAATATTGAACAGAGGCCCGGTAGGCCCAGGCCAGCGCCCAGTACCGGGCAAGAAGCTGCTCGCATTCCTGGGAGTAAACGAGGCACTCTTCTGTCAGCCGATGGGTCAGTTTGTTAGGGTTATTTATCTCTTTGAGAGTAAACTCCCAGGCAACGGGAGGTGATATCCACCCTAGAAACCTGCCCAAATCCCTCCATATACCTTTCCATCCAGGAACTGGGTACCTCAGGGCAGATTTTAACAGCTCCTCACCCAAGGGTTGTTTCCTTCTCTGCTAGGGCGATGACAATTTCCATGAATTCCATAAGGTCACAACAGTGTTGGCTAATATTATTAATAATATCAGGATGCTTATATAAGGGTTGGCAATAATCACGGGAGCCTGCAGTAAAAGATCATCCATACTCAAATTCACCCTGGGCAGAGAGAAGGAGTGATATTCATTCACAGTCATTGTTTGCTGCATCATGTTCCCGAACTTAGCAAAATAAAGATAAGCAGTGTGGCACCTGAAGGCTGTGTGCCACGCAGGAACTTACTGCTTGAGAGCTGCTATTTATAATTATTAGAGCATGCAATATACATATACATATATATATATATATGTATATAAACTGCCTTTATCTTGCCGCACGTTCGGGCACCAAAATGAGACTGTCATGGGTTGACCCCAGCTAGGTGCCAGGTGCCCACTCAGTCACTCTATCACTCCCTCTCCCACTGGGAGAGGGGAGAGAATGATATGGAAAAAGACTATGAGGGTGAGAAAAGGCAGTTTTATTACAGCAGGAAAATAGTGAAAAGCAAGCAGAGATGCGTGCGCGCAAGAGCTGAAGAGAAAATACAATCAATCTCTACTCCCTATCAGCAGCAATGTCCGGACACTTTCTGGGAAGCAGGGACTGAGCACGTGTATTGGTTGTTCAAGGAGGCAAACATGGACCAGCCCTGAGTGCCTCCTCCTCCTCCTCTCTTCCTTCCCCTATATATCTGAGCTGACGTCATATGGTATGGAATATCCCTTTGGCTGACTGGGGTCAGCTGGCCTGCTGGTGTCCCCTCCCAGGATCTTGCCCACCCCCATCCCCTTCAGTGGGGGAAGGAATGTCAGAGGGACAGCACTGCTTGGCAGTAGCCAAAACACTGCTCTGTTATCAACGCCAGCTACCAATACAAAGCACAGCAGTGTAAGGCCTGTGAGCTTTACCCAAATCAGACTCAATACAGCTGGATAACATCGTCCTGGAGATACTCCTCCCCAGTTTGTACTATATCTTCCCCTTGATGGTTATGCTTATATGGTCTCCCATACAGTATTTCAGAGGGACTCAGTTTTTCTTTTCTTCTTGGTTTTAGTTGAATCTGTAATTATAGCTCGCTGGTTTCTCTGTCCAGCCTGGAGAAGTACGATGGATTCCAGCTGGCTATATTTCCAGGAATGCCCCTGTCCCCAGGGCACTCTGGCAGCGTCCCGTAGACACTTAGCCAGAGAAACTGCGGCCTGCGTTGTGGTGCAGGAACTGTCCAGTTTAGCTATCAGCTGAAGATGAATAACGAGAGGGCTCTTGGAGTGCCTTTAATTCTGAGTGGCTTTATTGCAGGGTCTTCACACAGAGGAGAGGCAGGAATCCAAGAGGGCGAGGGGCCCTCAGACACAGCCTTAAGAGTTATCACGTACCACCAATCACCAGGGGGTTTGGGGGAGTATAGGGAAGGTCCAGGGTTACTTGGTCCTATGGGATGGGGAAGGAAAGGGGCCCAGGAGATAACAGGGAATAGAACAAAGGCTCTTGGGGGGAGGGAGGAGATGATGGACACCAGCAATGGCTACTCTGGTTTGTCCTGGGTTAAACCATGGTCACTTCACCTTTCAGGGGTTTCCTATCTCCTTGGAACTTTCTCCACCAGTTATCTTTCTCCTTTTCTAAGTCTTCTCCCCCTGAGGTTTCTAAGGAAACATCCACAGCAGCTCCATCTCCCCCTTCTGTTTTTCCTAAAAAGGCCCGTTGGATGAAGGATAACAAAAGATTTTTAACACAACCGAGAACATACAAGGTAATGACAATTGTTAGTAACACCCACAGAATTGAGCGGAGGATCTTGACCCCCCCACCCTGAAAGTCCCCCACTGGTCCATCAAGTGGTCCAGCCAGTCTTTGCCTTCTGTCTTCTGCTGGTGAAGTTGATCTTTCATTTGTTGGAGAGTTTTGCGGATGCTTTGGCTGTTGGAGGATAAGTTCAAGCAGCACATGCCTTCAAACTCTTCACAGCCATGCCCGTAGGCCAGTAAGAGGAAGTCAGTAGCTGCTCGGTTCTGGAGCGTTGCTTGCCTGGTGGTCTCCTCATCTTCTAGGAGCTGTGTCAGAGCACTCGAGGTCAGGTTGGCTTGCTTACCCAGCCAGCACTCTAGGTGAGAAAGCTCACCGAGGGCTTTGGCTGCGACTGCCCAGGGTATAAAAATAGAGGCAGCTACCCTTTTTGAAAATGACCAACTGACGACTTCGCTGTCACAGTTTGGGTCCAAATCTTGGATTTGCCTTTTGTGGCGTGCCAATTGGGATTTGTTCTGCCAATTCAGGATTTGCGTTTTGTCAGGTGCCAGCAGGGTAAGTTTTCCAAGAGTGCAAGGACCCCCTTTAAGACGAGAAGGTATTCCGGCCCATACTCAGTCTCCACAGATGAGGAATACCCCATTAGGGAGCACTTTGGGATCTTTGATGGAGTTGGACCATGTGATTTCAGTATCATTACACCATAGGGAATCTGAGTAAGACTTTTTATCAGTTGGTGAGACATCTTTGTATGGCCCTCTCTTTCGAGAGGGAGAATCTTGCCAATTATATACGGGGTTAAAGTGACTGCAATAGTGTGGTTTGGCTGACCCCAACAAGTCTAACTCTTGGGGTTCGGAGCTCGCATGAGGAAGGGTCCTCATCCATCTGTCCCAGCTATGGGCTGGGTGAGCTCCTCTGCCCATAGCTTTGAACTCTCTGGAGTCCCCAGGGACTCCAACCAGGCACGTGGGCATGGGGTTAGATGCACTATCTAAGCTGAGGCACATGCTGTCCTGCTTTAATACTTTTGCTAGTGTCACCCACACATTTTCCTTTGGCTGTTGAGTGAGCCATGGGGACACTCCTGAAAAGGCGAGGGCTAACAGCCACAGAGAGAGGTGAGTTGTTTCCATCTTCTGGGTTCTCTGGGGGTTCAGGGTTTCCTTCCTTAACGGAAAGGGAACACACATTAGGGTAATATTAGAACTTAGCTACTTAATGAAAGCATTTCTCATTTTTTCTCCTCCCCCCACCGGGATAGGGTTAGGTTCGGGAAACACACTAGGGAAATGTCTGGGGGAAAACTCTGAAAAGACAGGGGGGTTAAAAACTGTTTCGTCGCTTCGGTGGATCTCTGTCTTCATCCTTGCAGCGTCTTCTCTTCCACTCCGCTTTGTCTTGCTCTTGTTGTTTGTCTGCATCACTGTCTTCAGGGCTTGCTTCTCGATAGGGTTTGATGTTATGCGCTGGTACCCACATGGGTCCTGCTGAGGTAGAAACACAAGCATACCCTCTTCCCCAAACAATAAGTCGATAGGGCCCCTTTACTTGTCCACTTTCAAGGTCCTTAACCAGCACTTGTGGTTGTTCCTTTAATTTGGCTTGAGTCGAATTAGAAAAATGCCGAAACACGGGGGGGACAGGTTCAGCGAATGAATTGTTTAAAAAGTTGATGGTAAAAAGAGCTTTACAAAGGCGCTCTATAGGTGATACATTTTCTGTTCCTCTTTGCTGCTGGTTAAGGAGCTTTTTGATGTTCTGGTGGGTGCGTTCTACAATGGATTGACCTGTGGGAGAATGAGGTATGCCAGTAACATGTTTGATCCCCCATTGTTGAAGGAATTCTTTAAACTTGTGGGAAGTGTATGCGGGCCCATTGTCAGTTTTTATTTCTTGTGGTGTCCCCAGCATAGAGAAGGCCATCATGAGATGTTTAGTTACATCTTTTGCTTTCTCACTAGTGTGAGCAGAGGCAAAGACTGCTCCTGAGAAAGTGTCTACAGATACATGCACAAATTTTGACCGTCCAAACTGGGCGACGTGAGTGACATCCATTTGCCAAATCTGGCAACTGTTGAGTCCCCGGGGGTTCACTCCTGGATTTAGGGAGGGGATTTGGTATTTCTGGCAGTTTGAGCAGGTAGCTACTATTGCTCGAGCCTGCTCAAGGGAAAGGTGAAACATTCGCTTGAGAGCTGGGGCATTTTAATGAAAAAACTGGTGGCTGAGTTTGGCTTGTGCAAAGCTATCAAGAATATTGGTCATTTGCACCGGCATAGCTAGGGCATCTGCCCTGCGGTTTCCCTCAGCAATGAATCTGGGGAGATCTGTGTGCGATTTCACGTGCATGACATGGAAGGGGTGCTTTCGATGTGACAACAAATACACTAATCTGGAGAGCAACCCAAAGAGTTTTGGGTGGTCTACTTCTTTGAGGAGTGAGTGTTCTGCTCGAGCAGTTATACCGGCCACATATGCTGAATCTGTGACCAAATTTAGAGGTTCCTGGAATTTCTCAAACACCCTTACAACAGCTGCTGGTTCTGCAATTTGTGGGGATCCTTCTACTACTTGAACTTCAGATTCCCACTCCTGAGTCTCTGGGTCTTTCCAGGTCAGCACTGACTTATGAGAGGACCCTGAGCCATCTGTAAAGACTGTCAGGGCATTTAAGGGTGTTTTACTTTGGAGGAATTTGGGTGCTAAATTAAATTTAGTATTAAACAGATGGTGTTTTAATTTGTGACCTGTGATTTGGCCTGGGTAACTGTCGAGGGCTAGCTGGAGGGGTTCGTTGGTTTGGAGTAATTCCTCCACATCTTTCATTCGCCAAGGAACATATATCCATGTAAAATCACACCCTGCCAGGGTGTGGAGTCTTTTTCGGGCTCTTTTAATCAACTGAGCAACCAGTTCCTGTGGTGTTGTAATACTTTTGGAAGGCTGGTGTGGAAGAAAAACCCACTCTATGATGAGAAGTGAATCTTTCAACTTCTCGTCCCATTGAAATATCAGTCCATGTACGTGTGGTACCTTTCCTAGTATGATAAACCTGAAAGGCAGTTCTGGAGCTGTCCGATGCGCTTGCTTGGAAGAGAGCGCTTGTTGCACCTTACCAATAGCGTCCTTGGCTTCCGGAGTGATGGAAATTGGCGAGTCCATTCCCTTGCCTCCCTTCAGAAGCTGGAACAAGGGGGTGAGGTCATCCGTCGTCAGACCCAGCAGAGGACGAACCCAGTTGATGGACCCACAGAGTTGGTGTAGGTCCCGTAGGGTCTTGGGGTCATCCTGGATGACGAGTTGCTGGGGTGCGATGGTTCTTTCGCCGATGCGAATGCCGAGGTACAACCAGGGGCAGGTGTGTTGAATCTTTTCAGATTGAATTTCCATGCCTGCACTTTCAATGGCTTTTACAGTCTCTTTCAGGGTGGTGTCTAGATAGTCTTTTTGAGGGGCACAAACTAATATGTCATCCATGTAGTGAAGAATGATTGCTTTGGGAAAGGCTTTTCGAACAGGTGATAGGATTTTGGAGACGTACCACTGGCAGAGAACGGGGGCATTCACCATACCCATTGGTAGTTTTTGCCAGTGAAACCACTTCATAAGGGCTTCCCGGTTGACCAAAGGGACAGAGAAAGCAAAGCGAGGAGCATCGCGAGGGTTAAGAGGGATACTGAAAAAGCAGTCTTTGATGTCAATGACTACGAAAGGCCACTCCTGGGGGAGCATAGAGGGCGATGGTAGACCTGGCTGCAACAGACCCATTTCTTCTATCACTTTATTGATCTCTCACAAATCGTGGAGAAGCCTCCACTTGTCTTTTCCTGGTTTTCATATCACAAAGACAGGGGAGTTCCAAAGGCTGTCTGTTGGAACAATGTTGCCTTTGGCAAGCTGTTCTTCTACCAGGGATTCGAGGGTGCTTAATTTCTCCTTGGAGAGGGGCCACTGTTCCACCCTGATGGGTTTATCAGTTTTCCAAGTCAGGGCTGGGGTGGAACGCCTCTCAGTGGCCCCGATTAAAAATTTGTAGCAGGAGGTGGTATTTCTATCCGGGTTCCCCACTGTGATAGGAGGTCCCTTCCCCATAGGGTGAACCCTGATGGTACTACAAAGGGCTTGACGGAGGCTATGTGACCATCAGGTCCCTCTATGGAGATTGAATTCATGCTCTTCATGGAAGGAGAGGATCCCCCAATACCAGAAACTGTCCCCACAGAAGGCCTCAAAGCCCACTGCATTGGCCAATCTGCCTTGGAGATGATGGTAACATCTGCTCCTGTGTGTATCATCCCATCTAGATAAGTTGTAGCTTTTCCATTGGTCAATTTACAGCTAAGAGTTGGCTTGTCTTCTCCAACAACCTCTGCCCAGTAAGTGCATGGGGTTCGATGTAGTCGGGGGAAAGTCTCTAGGTAGCACTATGGCCTGTGCTACCCAAGTCCATTGTGGAAGAAACCAGGGGGTGTTTGTGTAAGTGACTGTGATCTTGAAATTCATTCCTGGGGACACGGTGTGGATTTCAGGTAACACAAACAGTTCTGGTGATCCTCTCAACGAGTTTCCCACCACTAGAATGTCAGTTCGAGAGTCGATGTTTCCTGAAACTGAAACTGTGATATGATGGAATGTGGGTTTTGTGAAGTTGTGGGCAGTTGCACTCACCAAGTTCAGACGCGGGGCCCAGGTGTCTGAAGGTCCTGGTGGTTTCGCTGGGGACACTATGGCAGGGATCGGTGTTGCAGCCTTTAGTTTTGTGTCAGCGCGTGGTGCTGCCCCACACTCGTTTTCCAGTTTCCCTGTTGCTGAGGTGTTTCTGGACCTGTAAACTGCTTGGAAGGGTTGTTAATTTTTCGGGGTTTGGGACAGTTCTTTGCAAAATGGTGAGGTGACCCACAACTGAAACATTTGCGGGTGTCTTTATTATTGTCTGCCGTCACAGTGGCACCTACGGTTTTCTTGGGTGCTCCCTTAAATGGAGGTTGTTGGGGGGAAAAGTCTGTTTGTTCAGGCATTATGTCAGCACAAAGCTCTAGCATTTGAGCAATTGTTGGCTTTGGATTTCGTGGTAAGGTTTTGAGGAGTCTTTTACATTCTATGTTTGTATTTTCTTTAGCTAGTGAACTTAATAGCTCTTTTGAAACTGTGGATTTTCTATTTGTTTCACTACTGCCCTTCTTAATCTTTCTACAAAGTCCACAAAGCTCTCGTCAAGCCTTTGCTTGATCGCTGCATACCCATCTGAAGGGGCAGCAGAGGAAGGCAGGCACAATAAAGCTCTTTTTGCTGCGCTTTTAATATCAACTAGAACTGCTGGTGGCAGTTGGGTGGCTTGGTCTCGGGGTTTGCTCACGTCTCCGTGGCCACAAAGGTGATCTAGGGTTATAGTAGCTGTTTGGTCGTTAGCTTTGTAAATAGGTAAAAGTTCTTTTAATTGTTCATGCCATGTTCTTTCCCAGAGTCAGAATTGAGCTTCGTTTAATATACCAGACATCATCGTTTTTATATCATATGGTACTAGGGTTTGAGTTTCGAAAGTCAGGTGTAAAAGGCTCTTAAAATATGATGATTCCCAGCCAAATTCTTTTGCAACTTTACATATCTCTTTGAGATTTTGAAAGCCCATTGGCTGCCACTGGGGGTTCTCTCCTTGGGGATTATATTGAACTGGGGCTGCAAAAATCTCGGTATTTGTGATTTGCTGACAGGTTTCGCCTGTCTCTGTTCTTGGTGGCATGTGGAGTGACTTCCAGGAGGCAATGGGGGCTTCTAAGTTTTGGCTAATTATCGTTGGAAAGGCGGCAGTGCTCTGCGTGGACGGCAGTGTGCCTGTGGACTGGGTTTGAAAAGCTCTGGTGACAGTGGTGTCTTGGTACAGTTCGTTTAGATGGTATAGGGGGGGGCTGCTTCCTTGGGCAGTTGTTGCATCCCAGGCTGGGCAGTCAAGGGGTTCGCAGCATGGGCTGTGGCACTTAGGACACTGGCCGCTCCTGGGTTTTGCGACGGCACTTCCCCCCCTTCCGGCACTGGGCCGGCAAAGGATTGGGGCAGGCTCGCACCGCAGGGCATTGCTAAGGCTGGGAGATGTGCAGCAGCTACTCCCCTGGCAGGGGCGGCGCTGGTTTTTGCGGTGACTGACAGTGCCGGATGTCCCTGTGCGCCGGCCCTCAAGGGCGGGACGGAGGCAGGCTCGACGGAGCTTATTACGGTCACTGGGAATACGGCAGGGGACCATGCGTTTTTCGTAGTAGGGACTGGGGTTGCAATGGCTGCCTGGGTAAGCGGCGGCGGCGGCAGCAGCGGTTCTGGTGTGGCTGTGGGCCGTGCCGCAGGGATGGTTGGGCGGCTCCAGCAGGGCCGGGGCAGGGGCCGCCCCGCCGGGCGGCATGGACCCGAGCCAGGGCCAAGCGGCCGACGGGGGCGGCGCCATGGCTGGAAAGGACGACCCCCTTGCTCCCGGGACTGGAAGCGCGGTCGGGGGTGCCGCCGGTGGGGCCGCTCCTTGTGCGGTCTCGCTACAGGGCACTGCAGTGCCGGTCATGACTGGGGCTGGCATGGCTGCAGCGGGCTCTCCCGCCGGGGCCGGGACAGGGGCCGGGGACGGCATTAGCCAGGGCCACACGGGCGGCAGTGGCACGGCCTGCACTCCCATGGCTGCGAGCGAGAGCGGCCAGGGCGGCATTGCCCCCGCCGCGGCTGGAGGGAGTGGTTTCCCAGCAGCAGCCGTTTGCAGC